>CAMAOD020000182.1:50000-57500 GCA_945859595.2 Megachile willughbiella | reverse complement strand
TCTGTCTCTGTCTCTGTCTCTGTCTCTGTCTCTGTCTCTGTCTCTGTCTCTGTCTCTGTCTCTGTCTCTGTCTCTGTCTCTGTCTCTGAGTCTTTGTCTGTGTGACCCTGTCTCTGTGTCTCCGTCTCTGTGTATCTGTCTCTCTCTCTCTGTGTCTCTGTCTCTGTGTCTTTGTATCTGTGTCTCTGTCTCTGTATCTCTGTCTCTGTGACTCTGCCTCGGTGTCTATTTCTCTGTGTCTCTGTCTCTGTGTTTCTGTCTTTATGTATCTGTCTCTGTGTCTCTGTCTCTGTGAATCCGTCTCTGTGTCTCTGTCTCTGTGTCTCTGTCTCTGTGTCTCTATCTCTGTGTCTCTGTCTCTGTGTTTCTGTCTCTGTGTCTCTGGCTTTGTGTCTCTGTCTATGTGTCTCTGTCTCTGTGTCTCTGTCTCTGTGTCTCAGTCTCTGTGTCTCTGCTTCTATGTCACTGTCTCTGTGTCTCCGTCTCTGTGTCTCAGTCTCTGTGTCCCTGTCTCTGTGTCTCTGCCTCTGCATCGCTGTCTCTGTGTCTCTGTCCCAGAGTCTCGGTCTCTGTGTCTCGGTGTCTGTGGCTCTGTCTCCGTGTCTCTGTCTCTTTGTCTCTGTCTCTGTGTATCTGTCTCTGTGTCTCTGTCTCTGTGTTTCTGTCTCCGTCTCTGTGTCTCTGTCTCTGTGTCTCTGTCTCTGTGTTCCTGTCGTTATATCTCTGTCTCCGTGTCTCTGTCTCTGTGTTTCTGTCTCTGTGTCTCCGTCTCTGTGTCTCTGTCTCTGTGTCCCTGTCTCTGTGTCTCTGTCCCTGTGTCTCTGTCTCTGTGTCTCTGTCTCTGTGTCTCTGTCTCTGTCTCTGTCTCTGTCTCTGTTTCTCATTCTCTGTGTCTCTGTCCCTGTGTCCCTGTCCCTGTGTCTCCGTCTCTGTGTTTCTGTCATTATGTCTCTGTCTCTGTGTTTCTGTCCCTGTGTTTCTGTCTCTGTGTCTCTGGCCCTGTGTCTCCGTCTCTGTATCTCTGTCTCTCTGACTCTGTCTCTTTGTCACTGTCTCTGAATTTCTGTCTCCGTGTCTCTGTCTATGTGTCTCTGTCTCTGTGTCTCTGTCTCTGTGTCTCAGTCTCTGTGTCTCTGTCTCTGTGTCTCTGTCTCTGTGTCTCTGTCTCTGTGTCTCGGTCTCTGTGTCTCTGTCTCTGTGTCTCTGCCTCTGAATCTCTGTCTCTGTGTCTCTGTCCCTGTGTCCTTGTCCCTGTGTCTCCGTCTCTGTGTTTCTGTCATTATGTCTCTGTCTCCGTGTCTCTGTCTCTGTGAATCTGTCTCTGTGTTTCTGTCTCTGTGTCTCTGGCATTGTGTCTCCGTCTCTGTATCTCTGACTCTCTGACTCTGTCTCTGTGTCACTGTCTCTAGATCTCTGTCTCTGTGTCTCTGACTCTGTGTCTCTCTCCCTGTGTCACGGTCTCTGTGTCTCGGTCTCTGTGTCTCTGTCTCTGTCTCTGTGTATCTGCCTCTGTGTCTCCCTCCCGGTGTCACGGTCCCTGTGTTACCGTCTCTGTGTCTCGGCCTCTGTGTCTCTGTCTCTGTGTCGCTGTCTCTGTCTCAGTTTCTCTTTCCCTGTGTGTCTGTCTCTGTGTCTCTGTCTCTGTGTCTCCTTCTCTGTGTTTCTGTCTCTGTGTCTCTGTCCCTGTGTCCCTGTCTCTGTGTCTCTGTCCCTGTGGCTCCTTCTCTGTGTCACTCTCTCTGTGCCTCTGTCGCTGTGTCTCTGTCTCTATGTTTCAGTCTCTGTATCTCTGTCTCTGTGACTCTGTCTCTGTGTTTCCGTCTCTGTATCTCTGTATCTGTGTCCCTGTCTCTGTGTCTCTGTCTCTGTGTCTCTGTCTCTGTGTCTCTCTCTCTGTGTCTCTGTCTCTGTGTCTCTGTCTCTATCACTGTGTCTCTGTCTCTGTGTCTCTGTCTTTGTGTCTCTGTCTCTGTGTCGCTGTCTCTGTGTCTCTGTCTCTCTCACTGTGTCCCTGTCTCTGTGTCTCTGTCTCTGTGTCTCTGTCTCTGTGTCTCTGTCTCTGTGTCTCTGTCTCTGTGTCTCTGTCTCTGTGTCTCTGTCTCTGTGTCTCTGTCTCTGTGTCTCTGCCTCTGAATCTCTGTCTCTATGTCTCTGTACCAGAGTCTCCGCGTCTGTCTCTCTGTCTCTGTCTCTGTGTATCTGTCTCTGTGTCTCTGTCTCTGTCTCTGTATCTCTTTCTCTGTGTCTCTGTCCCTGTGTCCTTGTCCCTGTGTCTCCGTCTCTGTGTTTCTGTCTTTATGTCTCTGTCTCTGTGTCTCTGTCTCTGTGAATCTGTCTCTGCGTCTCTGTCCCAGAGTCTCCGCGTCTGTCTCTCTGTCTCTGTCTCTGTGTCTCTGTCTCTGTCTCTGTCTCTGTTTCTCTTTCTCTGTGTCTCTGTCCCTGTGTCCTTGTCCCTGTGTCTCCGTCTCTGTGTTTCTGTCTTTATGTCTCTGTCTCTGTGTCTCTGTCTCTGTGAATCTGTCTCTGTGTTTCTGTCTCTGTGTCTCTGGCATTGTGTCTCCGTCTCTGTATCTCTGTCTCTCTGACTCTGTCTCTGTGTCACTGTCTCTGAATCTCTGTCTCTGTGTCTATGACTCTGTGTCTCTCTCCCTGTGTCACGGTCTCTGTGTCTCGGTCTCTGTGTCTCCGTCTCTGCCTCTCCTTCTCTGTGTCTGTGTCTCCGTCTCTGTGTCTCTGTCTCTCTGTCTCTCTGTCTCTGTCTCTGTGTCTCTGTGCCTGTGTCTCTGTCACCGTCTCTGCGCCTCTGTTTCTATGTCTCTGTCTCTGTGTCTCTGTCTCTGTGTCTCTGTCTCTGTGTCTCTGTCTCTGTGTCTCTGTCTCTGTGTCTCTGTCTCTGTGTCTCTGTCTCTTTGTCTCTGTCTCTGAGTCTCTGTCTCTGTGTCTCTGTCTCTGTGTCTCTGTGTCTGTGTCTCTGTCTCTGTGTCTCTGTCTCTGTGTCTCTGTCTCTGTCTCTGCCTCTGTCTCCGTCTCTGTCTCTGTCTCGGTCTTTGTCTCCGTCTCTGTCTCTGTCTCTGTCTCTGTATCTGCCTCTGTCTGTGTCTCTGTCTCTGACTCCGCCTCTGACTCCGTCTCTGTCTCTGCCGCTGTCTCTGTCTCTGTCTCTGTCTCTGTCCCAGGCTCTGTCTCTGCCTCTGTCTCCGTCTCTGTCTCTGTCTCTGTCTCTGTCTCTGTCTCTGTCTCTGTTTCTGTCTCTGTCTCTGTCTCTGTCTCTGTCTCTGTCTCTGTCTCTGTCTCTGTCTCTGTCTCTGTCTCTGTCTCTGTCTCTGTCTCTGTCTCTGTCTCTGTCTCTGCCTCTGTCTCAGTCTCTGCCTCTGTCTCGGTCTTTGTCTCCGTCTCTGTCTCTGTCTCTGTCTCTGTCTCTGTCTCTGTCTCTGTCTCTGTCTCTGTCACTGTCTCCGTCTCTGTCTCTGTCTCTGTATCGGTCTCTGTCTCTGTCTCCGTCTCTGTCTCTGTCTCTGTCTCTGTCTCTGTCTCTGTCTCCGTCTCTGTCTCTGTCTCTGTCTCTGTCTCTGTCTCTGTCTCTGTCTCTGTCTCTGTCTCTGTCTCTGTCTCTGTCTCCGTCTCTGTCTCTATCTCCGTCTCTGTCTCTGTCTCTGTCTCTGTCTCTGTCTCTGTCTCTGTCTCTGTCTCTGTCTCTGTCTCTGTCTCTGTCTCTGTCTCTGTCTTTGTCTCTGTCTCTGTCTCTGTCTCTGTCTCTGTCTGTGTCTCTGCCTCTGTCTCTGTCTCCGTCTGCGTCTCTGTCTCTGTCTCTGTCTCTGTCCCAGTCTCTGTCTCTGTCTCCGTCTCTGTCCCTGGCTCCGTCTCTGCCTCTGTCTCCGTCTCTGACTCTGTTTCTGTCTCTATCTCCGTCTCTGTCCCTGTCTCTGTCTCTGTCCCTGTCTCTGTCTCTGTCTGTGTCTCTGCCTCTGTCTCGGCCTTTGTCTCCGTCTCTGTCTCTGTCTCTGTCTCTGTCTCCGTCTCTCTCTGTCTCTGTCTCTGTCTCTGCCTCTGTCACCGTCTCTGTCTCTGTCTCTGTCTCTGTCTCAGTCTCTGTCTCTGTCTCTGTGTCTACATCTGCCTCTGACTCTGTCGCTGTCCCTGTCTATGTCTCTGTCTGCGTCTCTGTCTCTGTCTCTGTCTCTGTCTCTGTCTCTGTTTCCGTCTCTGTCTCTGTCTCTGTCTCTGTTTCTGTCTCTGTCTCTGTCTCTGTCTCTGTCTCTGTCTCTGTCTGTGTCTCTGCCTCTGTCTCGGTCTTTGTATCCGTCTCTGTCTCTGCCTCTGTCTCTGTCTCTGTCTCTGTCTCTGTCTCTGTCTCTGTCTCTGTCTCTGTCTCTGTCTCAGTCTCTGTCCCTGTCTCTGTGTCTATCTCTGCCTCTGACTCTGTCGCTGTCCCTGTCTATGTCTCTGTCTCTGCCTCCGTCTGCGTCTCTGTCTCTGTCTCTGTCTCTGTCTCTGTCTCTGTCTCTGTCTCTGTCTCTGTTTCTGTCTCTGTCTCTGTCTCTGTCTCTGTCTCTGTCTGTGTCTCTGCCTCTGCTTCAGTCTCTGTCTCTGTCTCTGTCTCCGTCTCTGTCTCTGTCTCTGTCTCTGCCTCTGTCTCTGTCTCCGTTTCTGCCTCTGTCTCTGTCTGTGTCTCTGTCTCTGTCTCTGTCTCCGTCTCTATCTCTGCCTCTGACTCTGTCGCTGTCCCTGTCTATGTCCCTGTCTCTGTCTCCGTCTGTGTCTCTGTCTCTGTCTCTGTCTCTGTCTCTGTCTCTGTCTCTGCCTCTGACTCTGTCTCTGTTTCTGTCTCTGTCTCTGTCTCTGTCTGTGTCTCTGCCTCTGTCTCGGTCTTTGTCTCCGTCTCTGTCTCTGTCTCTGTCTCTGTCTCTGTCTCTGTCTCTGTCTCTGCCTCCGTCTGCGTCTCTGTCTCTGTCTCTGTCTCTGTCTCTGTCTCTGTCTGTGTCTCAGTCTCTGTCCCTGTCTCTGTGTCTATCTCTGTCTCTGTCTCTGTCTCTGTCTCTGTCTCTGTCTCTGTCTCCGTCTCTGCCTCTGTCTCCGTCTCTGTCTCTGTCTCTGTCTCTGTCTCCGTCTCTCTCTGTCTCTGTCTCTGTCTCTGCCTCTGTCACCGTCTCTGTCTCTGTCTCGGTCTTTGTCTATGTCTCTGTCTCTGTCTCTGTCTCTGTCTGAGACTCTGCTTCTGTCTCTGTCTCTGTCTCTGTCTCTGTCTCTCTCTGTCTCTGTCTCTGTCTCTGTCTCTGTCTCTGTCTCTGTCTCTGTCTCTGTCTCTGTCTCTGTCTCTGTCTCTGTCTCTGTCTCTGTCTCAGTCTCTGTCTCTGTCTCTGTGTCTACATCTGCCTCTGACTCTGTCGCTGTCCCTGTCTATGTCTCTGTCTGCGTCTCTGTCTCTGTCTCTGTCTCTGTCTCTGTCTCTGTTTCTGTCTCTGTCTCTGTCTCTGTCTCTGTTTCTGTCTCTGTCTCTGTCTCTGTCTCTGTCTGTGTCTCTGCCTCTGTCTCGGTCTTTGTATCCGTCTCTGTCTCTGCCTCTGTCTCTGTCTCTGTCTCTGTCTCTGTCTCTGTCTCTGTCTCTGTCTCTGTCTCTGTCTCAGTCTCTGTCCCTGTCTCTGTGTCTATCTCTGCCTCTGACTCTGTCGCTGTCCCTGTCTATGTCTCTGTCTCTGCCTCCGTCTGCGTCTCTGTCTCTGTCTCTGTCTCTGTCTCTGTCTCTGTCTCTGTTTCTGTCTCTGTCTCTGTCTCTGTCTCTGTCTCTGTCTGTGTCTCTGCCTCTGCTTCAGTCTCTGTCTCTGTCTCTGTCTCCGTCTCTGTCTCTGTCTCTGTCTCTGCCTCTGTCTCTGTCTCCGTTTCTGCCTCTGTCTCTGTCTGTGTCTCTGTCTCTGTCTCTGTCTCCGTCTCTATCTCTGGCTCTGACTCTGTCGCTGTCCCTGTCTATGTCCCTGTCTCTGTCTCCGTCTGTGTCTCTGTCTCTGTCTCTGTCTCTGTCTCTGTCTCTGTCTCTGCCTCTGTCTCTGTCTCTGTTTCTGTCTCTGTCTCTGTCTCTGTCTGTGTCTCTGCCTCTGTCTCGGTCTTTGTCTCCGTCTCTGTCTCTGTCTCTGTCTCTGTCTCTGTCTCTGTCTCTGCCTCCGTCTGCGTCTCTGTCTCTGTCTCTGTGTTTCTGTCTCTGTGTCTCCGTCTCTGTGTCTCTGTCTCTGCGTCCCTGTCTCTGTGTCTCTGTCCCTGTGTCTCTGTCTCTGTGTCTCTGTCTCTGTGTCTCTGTCTCTGTGTCTCTGTCTCTGTCTCTGTCTCTGTCTCTGTTTCTCATTCTCTGTGTCTCTGTCCCTGTGTCCCTGTCCCTGTGTCTCCGTCTCTGTGTTTCTGTCATTATGTCTCTGTCTCTGTGTTTCTGTCCCTGTGTTTCTGTCTCTGTGTCTCTGGCCCTGTGTCTCCGTCTCTGTATCTCTGTCTCTCTGACTCTGTCTCTTTGTCACTGTCTCTGAATTTCTGTCTCCGTGTCTCTGTCTATGTGTCTCTGTCTCTGTGTCTCTGTCTCTGTGTCTCAGTCTCTGTGTCTCTGTCTCTGTGTCTCTGTCTCTGTGTCTCGGTCTCTGTGTCTCTGTCTCTGTGTCTCTGTCTCTGTGTCTCTGCCTCTGAATCTCTGTCTCTGTGTCTCTGTCCCAGAGTCTCCGCGTCTGTCTCTCTGTCTCTGTCTCTGTGTATCTGTCTCTGTCTCTGTCTCTGTTTCTCTTTCTCTGTGTCTCTGTCCCTGTGTCCTTGTCCCTGTGTCTCCGTCTCTGTGTTTCTGTCATTATGTCTCTGTCTCCGTGTCTCTGTCTCTGTGAATCTGTCTCTGTGTTTCTGTCTCTGTGTCTCTGGCATTGTGTCTCCGTCTCTGTATCTCTGTCTCTCTGACTCTGTCTCTGTGTCACTGTCTCTAGATCTCTGTCTCTGTGTCTCTGACTCTGTGTCTCTCTCCCTGTGTCACGGTCTCTGTGTCTCGGTCTCTGTGTCTCTGTCTCTGTCTCTGTGTATCTGCCTCTGTGTCTCCCTCCCGGTGTCACGGTCCCTGTGTTACCGTCTCTGTGTCTCGGCCTCTGTGTCTCTGTCTCTGTGTCGCTGTCTCTGTCTCAGTTTCTCTTTCCCTGTGTGTCTGTCTCTGTGTCTCTGTCTCTGTGTCTCCTTCTCTGTGTTTCTGTCTCTGTGTCTCTGTCCCTGTGTCCCTGTCTCTGTGTCTCTGTCCCTGTGGCTCCTTCTCTGTGTCACTCTCTCTGTGCCTCTGTCGCTGTGTCTCTGTCTCTATGTTTCAGTCTCTGTATCTCTGTCTCTGTGACTCTGTCTCTGTGTTTCCGTCTCTGTATCTCTGTATCTGTGTCCCTGTCTCTGTGTCTCTGTCTCTGTGTCTCTGTCTCTGTGTCTCTCTCTCTGTGTCTCTGTCTCTGTGTCTCTGTCTCTATCACTGTGTCTCTGTCTCTGTGTCTCTGTCTTTGTGTC
>CAMAOD020000182.1:37500-40000 GCA_945859595.2 Megachile willughbiella | reverse complement strand
TGCCTCTGTCTCTGGCTCTGTCTCTGTCGCTGACTCTCCCTCTGTCCCTGTCTCCGTCTCTGTCCCTGGCTCTGTCTCTGCCTCTGTCTCCGTCTCTGTCTCCGTCTCTGTCTCTGTCTCTGTCTCTGTCTCTGTCTCTGTCTCTGTCTCAGTCTCTGCCTCTGCCTCTGTCTCTGTATCTGTCTCTGTCGCTGTCTCTCCCTCTGTCTCTGACTCCGTCCCTGTCCCTGGCTCTGTCTCTGCCTCTGTCTCCGTCTCTGTCTCTGTCTCGGTCATTGTCTCCGTCTCTGTCTCTGTTTCTGTCTCTGTCTCTGTCTCTGTCTCTGTCTGTGTCTCTGCCTCTATCTCGGTCTTTGTATCCGTCTCTGTCTCTGTCTCTGTCTCTGTCTCTGTCTCTGTCTCTGACTCTGTCTCTGCCTCTGTCTCTGTCTCTGTCTCTGTCTCTGTCTCTGTCTCTGTCTCTGTCTCAGTCTCTGTCCCTGTCTCTGTGTCTATATCTGTCTCTGTCTCTGTCTCTGTCTCTGTCTCTGTCTCTGTCTCCGTCTCTGCCTCTGTCTCTGTCTCTGTTTCTGTCTCTGTCTCTGTCTCTGTCTCTGTCTCTCTCTCTGTCTGTGTCTCTGCCTCTGTCTCAGTCCCTGTCTCTGTCTCTGTCTCCGTCTCTGTCTCTGTCACTGTCTCTGCCTCTGTCTCTGTCTCTGTTTCTGCCTCTGTCTCTGTCTGTGTCTCTGTCTCTGTCTCTGTCTCCGTCTCTATCTCTGCCTCTGACTCTGTCGCTGTCCCTGTCTATGTCTCTGTCTCTGTCTCGGTCTGCGTCTCTGTCTCTGTCTCTGTCTCTGTCTCTGTTTCTGTCTCTGTCTCTGTCTCTGTTTCTGTCTCTGTCTCTGTCTCTGTCTGTGTCTCTGCCTCTGTCTCGGTCTTTGTCTCCGTCTCTGTCTCTGTCTCTGTCTCTGTCTCTGCATCCGTCTGCGTCTCTGTCTCTGTCTCTGTCTCTGTCTCTGTCTCTGTCTCTGTCTCTGTTTCTGTCTCCGTCTCTGTCTCTGTCTCTGCCTCTGCCTCTGTCTCTGTCTCTGTCTCTGTCGCTGACTCTCCCTCTGTCCCTGTCTCCGTCTCTGTCCCTGGCTCTGTCTCTGCCTCTGTCTCCGTCTCTGACTCTGTTTCTGTCTCTATCTCCGTCTCTGTCCCTGTCTCTGCCTCTGTCTTTGCCTCTGCCTCTGTCTCTGTCCCTGTCCGTCTCCCTGGCCCTGTCGCTGTCTCTGTCTCTGTCCCTGTCTCTGTCTCTGTCTCTGTCTCTGTCTCTGTCTCTGCCTCTGCCTCTGTCCCTGGCTCTGTCTCTGTCGCTGACTCTCCCTCTGTCCCTCTCTCCGTCTCTGTCCCTGGCTCTGTCTCTGCCTCTGTCTCCGTCTCTGTCTCCGTCTCTGTCTCTGTCTCTGTCTCTGTCTCTGTCTCTGTCTCAGTCTCTGCCTCTGCCTCTGTCTCTGTATCTGTCTCTGTCGCTGTCTCTCCCTCTGTCTCTGACTCCGTCCCTGTCCCTGGCTCTGTCTCTGCCTCTGTCTCCGTCTCTGTCTCTGTCTCGGTCATTGTCTCCGTCTCTGTCTCTGTTTCTGTCTCTGTCTCTGTCTCTGTCTCTGTCTGTGTCTCTGCCTTTGTCTCGGTCTTTGTATCCGTCTCTGTCTCTGTCTCTGTCTCTGTCTCTGTCTCTGCCTCTGTCTCTGTCTCTGTCTCTGTCACTGTCTCCGTCTCTGTCTCTGTCTCTGTATCGGTCTCTGTCTCTGCCTCTGTCTCCGTCTCTGACTCTGTTTCTGTCTCTATCTCCGTCTCTGTCCCTGTCTCTGCCTCTGTCTTTGCCTCTGCCTCTGTCTCTGTCCCTGTCCGTCTCCCTGGCCCTGTCGCTGTCTCTGTCTCTGTCCCTGTCTCTGTCTCTGTCTCTGTCTCTGTCTCTGTCTCTGTCTCTGCCTCTGCCTCTGTCTCTGGCTCTGTCTCTGTCGCTGACTCTCCCTCTGTCCCTGTCTCCGTCTCTGTCCCTGGCTCTGTGTCTGCCTCTGTCTCCGTCTCTGTCTCCGTCTCTGTCTCTGTCTCTGTCTCTGTCTCTGTCTCTGTCTCTGTCTCAGTCTCTGCCTCTGCCTCTGTCTCTGTATCTGTCTCTGTCGCTGTCTCTCCCTCTGTCTCTGACTCCGTCCCTGTCCCTGGCTCTGTCTCTGCCTCTGTCTCCGTCTCTGTCTCTGTCTCGGTCATTGTCTCCGTCTCTGTCTCTGTTTCTGCCTCTGTCTCTGTCTCTGTCTCTGTCTGTGTCTCTGCCTCTATCTCGGTCTTTGTATCCGTCTCTGTCTCTGTCTCTGTCTCTGTCTCTGTCTCTGTCTCTGTCTCTGTCTCTGCCTCTGTCTCTGTCTCTGTCTCTGTCTCTGTCTCTGTCTCTGTCTCTGTCTCTGTCTCTGTCTCTGTCTCTGTCTCTGTCTCTGTCTCTGTCTCTGTCTCTGTCTCTGTCTCTGTCTCTGTCTCTGTC
>CAMAOD020000182.1:0-32500 GCA_945859595.2 Megachile willughbiella | reverse complement strand
TGTCTCTGACTCCGTCCCTGTCCCTGGCTCTGTCTCTGCCTCTGTCTCCGTCTCTGTCTCTGTCTCGGTCATTGTCTCCGTCTCTGTCTCTGTTTCTGTCTCTGTCTCTGTCTCTGTCTCTGTCTGTGTCTCTGCCTCTATCTCGGTCTTTGTATCCGTCTCTGTCTCTGTCTCTGTCTCTGTCTCTGTCTCTGTCTCTGTCTCTGACTCTGTCTCTGCCTCTGTCTCTGTCTCTGTCTCTGTCTCTGTCTCTGTCTCTGTCTCTGTCTCAGTCTCTGTCCCTGTCTCTGTGTCTATATCTGTCTCTGTCTCTGTCTCTGTCTCTGTCTCTGTCTCTGTCTCCGTCTCTGCCTCTGTCTCTGTCTCTGTTTCTGTCTCTGTCTCTGTCTCTGTCTCTGTCTCTCTCTCTGTCTGTGTCTCTGCCTCTGTCTCAGTCCCTGTCTCTGTCTCTGTCTCCGTCTCTGTCTCTGTCACTGTCTCTGCCTCTGTCTCTGTCTCTGTTTCTGCCTCTGTCTCTGTCTGTGTCTCTGTCTCTGTCTCTGTCTCCGTCTCTATCTCTGCCTCTGACTCTGTCGCTGTCCCTGTCTATGTCTCTGTCTCTGTCTCGGTCTGCGTCTCTGTCTCTGTCTCTGTCTCTGTCTCTGTTTCTGTCTCTGTCTCTGTCTCTGTTTCTGTCTCTGTCTCTGTCTCTGTCTGTGTCTCTGCCTCTGTCTCGGTCTTTGTCTCCGTCTCTGTCTCTGTCTCTGTCTCTGTCTCTGCATCCGTCTGCGTCTCTGTCTCTGTCTCTGTCTCTGTCTCTGTCTCTGTCTCTGTCTCTGTTTCTGTCTCCGTCTCTGTCTCTGTCTCTGCCTCTGCCTCTGTCTCTGTCTCTGTCTCTGTCGCTGACTCTCCCTCTGTCCCTGTCTCCGTCTCTGTCCCTGGCTCTGTCTCTGCCTCTGTCTCCGTCTCTGACTCTGTTTCTGTCTCTATCTCCGTCTCTGTCCCTGTCTCTGCCTCTGTCTTTGCCTCTGCCTCTGTCTCTGTCCCTGTCCGTCTCCCTGGCCCTGTCGCTGTCTCTGTCTCTGTCCCTGTCTCTGTCTCTGTCTCTGTCTCTGTCTCTGTCTCTGCCTCTGCCTCTGTCCCTGGCTCTGTCTCTGTCGCTGACTCTCCCTCTGTCCCTCTCTCCGTCTCTGTCCCTGGCTCTGTCTCTGCCTCTGTCTCCGTCTCTGTCTCCGTCTCTGTCTCTGTCTCTGTCTCTGTCTCTGTCTCTGTCTCTGTCTCAGTCTCTGCCTCTGCCTCTGTCTCTGTATCTGTCTCTGTCGCTGTCTCTCCCTCTGTCTCTGACTCCGTCCCTGTCCCTGGCTCTGTCTCTGCCTCTGTCTCCGTCTCTGTCTCTGTCTCGGTCATTGTCTCCGTCTCTGTCTCTGTTTCTGTCTCTGTCTCTGTCTCTGTCTCTGTCTGTGTCTCTGCCTTTGTCTCGGTCTTTGTATCCGTCTCTGTCTCTGTCTCTGTCTCTGTCTCTGTCTCTGCCTCTGTCTCTGTCTCTGTCTCTGTCACTGTCTCCGTCTCTGTCTCTGTCTCTGTATCGGTCTCTGTCTCTGCCTCTGTCTCCGTCTCTGACTCTGTTTCTGTCTCTATCTCCGTCTCTGTCCCTGTCTCTGCCTCTGTCTTTGCCTCTGCCTCTGTCTCTGTCCCTGTCCGTCTCCCTGGCCCTGTCGCTGTCTCTGTCTCTGTCCCTGTCTCTGTCTCTGTCTCTGTCTCTGTCTCTGTCTCTGTCTCTGTCTCTGTCTCTGCCTCTGCCTCTGTCTCTGGCTCTGTCTCTGTCGCTGACTCTCCCTCTGTCCCTGTCTCCGTCTCTGTCCCTGGCTCTGTGTCTGCCTCTGTCTCCGTCTCTGTCTCCGTCTCTGTCTCTGTCTCTGTCTCTGTCTCTGTCTCTGTCTCTGTCTCAGTCTCTGCCTCTGCCTCTGTCTCTGTATCTGTCTCTGTCGCTGTCTCTCCCTCTGTCTCTGACTCCGTCCCTGTCCCTGGCTCTGTCTCTGCCTCTGTCTCCGTCTCTGTCTCTGTCTCGGTCATTGTCTCCGTCTCTGTCTCTGTTTCTGCCTCTGTCTCTGTCTCTGTCTCTGTCTGTGTCTCTGCCTCTATCTCGGTCTTTGTATCCGTCTCTGTCTCTGTCTCTGTCTCTGTCTCTGTCTCTGTCTCTGTCTCTGCCTCTGTCTCTGTCTCTGTCTCTGTCTCTGTCTCTGTCTCTGTCTCTGTCTCTGTCTCTGTCTCTGTCTCTGTCTCTGTCTCTGTCTCTGTCTCTGTCTCTGTCTCTGTCTCTGTCTCTGTCTCTGTCTCTGTCTCTGTCTCAGTCTCTGTCCCTGTCTCTGCCTCTGTCTCAGTCTCTGCGTCTGTCTCGGTCTTTGTCTCCGTCTCTGTCTCTGTCTCTGCCTCTGTCTCTGTCTCTGTCTCTGTCACTGTCTCCGTCTCTGTCTCTGTCTCTGTATCGGTCTCTGTCTCTGTCTCTGTCTCCGTCTCTGTCTCTGTCTCTGTCTCTGTCTCTATCTCCGTCTCTGTCTCTGTCTCTGTCTCTGTCTCTGTCTCTGTCTCTGTCTCTGTCTCTGTCTCTGTCTCTGTCTCTGTCTCTGTCTCTATCTCCGTCTCTGTCTCTGTCTCTGTCTCTGTCTCTGTCTCTGTCTCTGTCTCTGTCTCTGTCTCTGTCTCTGTCTCTGTCTCTGTCTCTGTCTCTGTCTCTGTCTCTGTCTCTGTCTCTGTCTCTGTCTTTGTCTCTGTCTCTGTCTCTGTCTCTGTCTCTGTCTGTCCCTCTGCCTCTGTCTCTGTCTCCGTCTGCGTCTCTGTCTCTGTCTCTGTCTCTGTCCCAGTCTCTGTCTCTGTCTCCGTCTCTGTCCCTGGCTCTGTCTCTGCCTCTGTCTCCGTCTCTGACTCTGTTTCTGTCTCTATCTCCGTCTCGGTCCCTGTCTCTGTCTCTGTCTCTGCTGCTGTCTCTGCCGCTGTCTCTGTCTCAGTCTCAGTCCCTGGCTCTGTCTCTGCCTCTGCCTCCGTCCCTGTCTCTGTCTCGGCCTTTGTCTCCGTCTCTGTCTCTGTCTGTGTCTCTGTCTCTGTCTCTGTCTCTGTCTCCGTCTCTGTCTCTGCCGCTGTGTCTGTCTCTGTCTCAGTCTCTGTCTCTGTCTCTGACTCCGTCTCTGTCTCTGTCTCTGTCTCTGTCTCTGTCTCTGTCTCTGTCTCGTTCTTTGTCTCTGTCTCTGTCTCTGCCTATGTCTCTGTCTCTGTCTCCGCTTGCGTCTCTGTCTCTGTCTCCGTCTCTGAGTCTTTGTCTGTGTGACCCTGTCTCTGTGTCTCCGTCTCTGTGTATCTGTCTCTCTCTCTCTGTGTCTCTGTCTCTGTGTCTTTGTATCTGTGTCTCTGTCTCTGTATCTCTGTCTCTGTGACTCTGCCTCGGTGTCTATTTCTCTGTGTCTCTGTCTCTGTGTTTCTCTCTTTATGTATCTGTCTCTGTGTCTCTGACTCTGTGAATCTGTCTCTGCGTTTCTGTCTCTGTGTCTCTGTCCCTGTGTCTCCGTCTCTGTATCTCTGTCTCTCTGACTCTGTGGCTGTGTCACTGTCTCTGAATCTCTGTCTCTGTGTCTCTGTCTCTGTGTCTTGGTCGCTGTGTCTCGGTCTCTGTGTCTCTGTCTCTGTGTCTCTGTCTCTGTGTCTCTGTCTCTGTGCCTCTGTCTCTGTGTCTCTGTCTCTGTGTCTCTGTCCCAGAGTCTCCGCGTCTGTGTCTCTCTCTCTGTCTGTGTCTATCTGTCTCTGTGTCTCTGTCTCTGTCTCTGTCTCTGTCTCTGTCTCTGTTTCTCTTTCTCTGTGTCTCTGTCCCTGTGTCCCGTCCCTGTGTCTCCGTCTCTGTGTTTCTGTCACTATGTCTCTGTCTCTGTGTCCCTGTCTCTGTGTCTCTGTCTCTGTGTCTCTGTCTCTGTCTCTCTGTCTCTGTGCCTCTATCTCTGTGTCTCTGTCTCTGTGTCTCTGCGTCTCTGTCTCTTTGTCTCTTTCTCTGTGTCTCTGTCTCTGTGTTCCTGTCCCTGTTTCTCTGTCTCTGTCTCTGAGTCTTTGTCTGTGTGACCCTGTCTCTGTGTCTTTGTCCCTGTGTCTCCGTCTCTGTGTATCTGTCTCTATCTCTCTGTGTCTCTGTCTCTGTGTCTTTGTATCTGTGTCTCTCTGACTGTGTGGCTGTGTCACTGTCTCTGAATCTCTGTCTCTGTGTCTCTGTCTCTGTGTCTCTGTCTCTGTGTCTCTGTCTCTGTGTCTCTGTCTCTGTGTCACTGTCTCTTTGTCTCTGTCCCTGTGTCTCTGTCTCTGTGTCTCTGTCTCCGTGTCTCTGTCTCTGTGTCTCTGTCTCTGTCTCTGTCTCTGTCTCTGTCTCTGTTTCTCTTTCTCTGTGTCTCTGTACCTGTGTCCCTGTCCCTGTGTCTCCGTCTCTGTGTTTCTGTCATTATGTCTCTGTCTCTGTGTTTCTGTCTCTGTGTCTCTGGCCCTGGGTCTCCGTCTCTGTATCTCTGTCTCTCTGACTCTGTCTCTGTGTCACAGTCTCTGAATCTCTGTCTCTGTGTCTCTGTCTCTGTGTCTCTGTCTCTGTGTCTCTGTCTCTGTGTCTCTGTCTCTGTGTCTCTGTCTCTGTGTCTCTGTCTCTGTGTCTCTGTCTCTGTGACTCTGTCTCTGTGTCTCGGTCTCTGTGTCTCTGTCTCTGTGTCTCTGCCTCTGAATCTCTGTCTCTGTGTCTCTGTACCAGAGTCTCTGCGTCTGTCTCTCTGTCTCTGTCTCTGTGTATCTGTCTCTGTGTCTCTGTCTCTGTCTCTGTCTCTGTATCTCTTTCTCTGTGTCTCTGTCCCTATGTCCTTGTCCCTGTGTCTCCGTCTCTGTGTTTCTGTCTTTATGTCTCTGTCTCTGTGTCTCTGTCTCTGTAAATCTGTCTCTGTGTCTCTGTCCCAGAGTCTCCGCGTCTGTCTCTCTGTCTCTGTCTCTGTGTATCTGTCTATGTGTCTCTGTCTCTGTCTGTGTCTCTGTTTCTCTTTCTCTGTGTTCCTGTCCCTGTGTCCTTGTCCCTGTGTCTCCGTCTCTGTGTTTCTGCCTTTATGTCTCTGTCTCTGTGAATCTGTCTCTGTGTTTCTGTCTCTGTGTCTCTGGCATTGTGTCTCCGTCTCTGTATCTCTGTCTCTCTGACTCTGTCTCTGTGTCACTGTCTCTGAATCTCTGTCTCTGTGTCTCTGACTCTGTGTCTCTCTCCCTGTGTCACGGTCTCTGTGTCTCGGTCTCTGTGTCTCCGTCTCTGCCTCTCTTTCCCTGTGTCTGTGTCTCCGTCTCTGTGTCTCTGTCTCTCTGTCTCTCTGTCTCTGTCTCTGTGTCTCTGTGTCTGTGTCTCTGTCGCCGTCTCTGCGCCACTGTTTCTATGTCTCTGTCTCTGTGTCTCGGTCTCTGTGTCTCGGTCTCTGTGTCTCGGTCTCTGTGTCTCGGTCTCTGTGTCTCTGTCTCCGTCTCTGTTTCTCTGTCTCTGTGTCTCTGTCTCTGTGTCTCTGTCTCTATGTCTCTGGCTCTGTCTCTGTTTCCCTTTCTCTGTGTCTCTGCCCCTGTTTCTCCGTCTCTGTGTCTCTGTCTCTGTGTCTCTGTCTCTGTGTTTCTGTCATTATGTCTCTTTCTCTGTGTCTCTGTCTCTGTGAATCTGTCTCTGTGTTTCTGTCTCTGTGTCTCTGGCCCTGTGTCTCCGTCTCTGTCTCTCTGTCTCTCTAACTCTGTCTCTGTGTCTCTGTCTCTGTGTCTCTGTCTCTGTGTCTCTGTCTCTGTGTCTCTGTCTCTGTGTCTCTGTCTCTGTGTCTCTGTCTCTGTGTCTCTGTCTCTGTGTCTCTGTCTCTGTGTCTCTGTCTCTGTGTCTCTGTCTCTCTGTCTCTGTCTCTGTGTCTCTGTCTCTGTGTCTCTGTCTCTGTGTCTCTGTCTCTGTGTCCCCGTCTCTGCGTCTCTGTACCTGTGCCTTCGTCTCTCTGTGTCGGTCTCTGTGTCTCTACCTCTGTGTCTCTGTCTCGGTGTCTCTGTCCCTGTGTCTCCCTCTCTGTGTCACTGTCCCTCTGTCTGCGTGTCGGTGTCAGTGTGTCTGAATCTCTGTCTCTGAGTCTCTGTCTCTGTTTCTCTGTCTCTGTCTCTGTGTCTCTGTCCCTGTGTCTCCGTCTCTGTGTCTCTCTCTCTCTGTGCCTCTGCCGACGTTATCTGTCTCTGTGTCTCGGTCTCTGTGTCTTGGTCCATGTGTGTCCGTCTCTGTGTCTCTGTCTCTCTCCCTCTCTGTGTCCCTGTCTCCGTGTCTCTGCGTCCGTGTCTCTGTCTCCGTCCCTGTGTCCCTGTCTCTGTGTCTCTGCCTCAGTGTCTTTGTATCTCCGTCTCTGTGTCTCTGTCTCTGTGTCTCCGTCTCTGTGTCTCCGTCACTGTGTCTCTGTCTCCGTGTCTCTGTCTCTGTGTCTCTGCCTCGGAATCTCTGTCTCTGTGTCTCTGTCCCAGATTCTCCGCGTCTGTGTCTCTGTCTCTGTCTCTGTGTCTCTGTCTCTGTGTATCTGTCTCTGTGTCTCTGTCTCTGTGTCTCTGTCTCTGTCTCTGTCTCTGTTTCTCTTTCTCTGTGTCTCTGTCCCTGTGTCCCTGTCCCTGTGTCTCCGTCTCTGTGTTTCTGTCATTATGTCTCTGTCTCTGTGTCTCTGTCTCTGTGAATCTGTCTCTGTGTTTCTGTCTCTGTGTCTCTCGCCCTGTGTCGCCGTCTCTGTATCTCTGTCTCTCTGACTCTGTCTCTGTGTCACTGTCTCTGAATCTCTGTCTCTGTGTCTCTGTCTCTGTGTCTCTCTCCCTGTGTCACGGTCTCTGTGTTTCTGTCTCTGTCTCTGTGTCTCTGTGTCTGTGTCTCTGCCACCGTCTCTGCGCCTCTGTTTCTATGTCTCTGTCTCTGTGTCTCGGTCTCTGTGTCTCGGTCTCTGTGTCTCTGCCTCTGAATCTCTGTCTCTGTGTCTCTGTCCCAGAGTCTCCGCGTCTGTGTCTCTGTCTCTGTCTCTGTGTCTCTGTCTCTGTGTATCTGTCTCTGTGTCTCTGTCTCTGTGTCTCTGTCTCTGTCTCTGTCTCTGTTTCCCTTTCTCTGTGTCTCTGTCCCTGTGTCCCTGTCCCTGTGTCTCCGTCTCTGTGTTTCTGTCATTATGTCTCTGTCTCTGTGTCTCTGTCTCTGTGAATCTGTCTCTGTGTTTCTGTCTCTGTGTCTCTGGCCCTGTGTCTCCGTCTCTGTATCTCTGTCTCTCTGACTCTGTCTCTGTGTCACTGTCTCTGAATCTGTGTCTCTGTGTCTCTGTCTCAGTGTCTCTGTCTCTGTGTCTCTGTCTCTGTGTCTCTGTCTCTGTGTCTCTGTCTCTGTGTCTCTGTCTCTGTGTCTCTGTCTCTGTGTCTCTGTCGCTGTGTCTCCGTCGCTGCGTCCCTGTCTCTGTGTCTCTGTCTCTATGTCTCTGTCTCTGTGTCTCTGTCTCTGTGTCTCTGTCTCTCTGTCTCTGTCTCTCTCTCTCTGTGTCTCTGTCTCTGTGTCCCTGTCTCTGTGTCTATGCCTCTGTCCGTGTGCCTCTGTACCTGTGTCTTCTTCTCTGTGTGTCGGTCTCTGTGTCTCTACCTCTGTGTCTCTGTCTCGGTGTCTCTGTCCCTGTGTCTCCGTCTCTGTGTCACTGTCCCTCTGTCTGCGTGTCTGTGTCACTGTGTCTGAATCTCTGTCTCTGAGTCTCTGTCTCTGTGTCTCTGTCTCTGTGTCTCTGTCTCTGTGTCTCTGTCTCTGTGTCTCTGTCTCTGTGTCTCTGTCTCTGTGTCTCTGTCTCTGTGTCTCTGTCTCTGTGTCTCTGTCTCTGTGTCTCTGTCTCTGTGTCTCTGTCTCTGTGTCTCTGTCTCTGTGTCTCTGTCTCTGTGCCTCTGTCTCTGTGTCTCTGTCTCTGTGTCTCTGTCTCTGTGTCTCTTCTCTGTGTCTCTGTCTATGTTTCTGTGTCTCTGTCTCTGTGTATCTGGCTCTGTGTCTCTGTCTCTGTGTCTCTGTCTCTGTGTCTCTGTCTCTGTGACTCTGTCTCTATGTCTCTGTCTCTGTCTCAGTTTCCCTTTCTCTGTGTCTCTGGCTCTGTGTCTCTGTCCCTGGGTCTCGGTCTCTGTGTTTCTGTCTCTGTGGCTCTGTCTCTGTGCTTCTGTCTCTGTTTCACTGTCTCGGTGTCTCTGTCTCTGTGCCTCTGTCTCCCTCTCTGTGTCTCTGTCTCTGTGTTTCTGTCGCCGTGTCACCCTCTCTGTGTCTCTGTCTCTGTGTCTCTGTCTCTCTGTCTCTGTCTCTGTGTATCTGTCTATGTGTCTCTGTCTCTGTCTCTGTCTCTGTTTCTCTTTCTCTGTGTTTCTGTCCCTGTGTCCTTGTCCCTGTGTCTCCGTCTCTGTGTTTCTGCCTTTATGTCTCTGTCTCTGTGTCTCTGTCTCTGTGAATCTGTCTCTGTGTTTCTGTCTCTGTGTCTCTGGCATTGTGTCTCCGTCTCTGTATCTCTGTCTCTCTGACTCTGTCTCTGTGTCACTGTCTCTGAATCTCTGTCTCTGTGTCTCTGACTCTGTGTCTCTCTCCCTGTGTCACGGTCTCTGTGTCTCGGTCTCTGTGTCTCCGTCTCTGCCTCTCTTTCTCTGTGTCTGTGTCTCCGTCTCTGTGTCTCTGTCTCTCTGTCTCTCTGTCTCTGCCTCTGTGTCTCTGTGTCTGTGTCTCTGTCGCCGTCTCTGCGCCACTGTTTCTATGTCTCTGTCTCTGTGTCTCGGTCTCTGTGTCTCGGTCTCTGTGTCTCGGTCTCTGTGTCTCTGTCTCCGTCTCTGTTTCTCTGTCTCTATGTCTCTGTCTCTGTGTCTCTGTCTCTATGTCTCTGGCTCTGTCTCTGTTTCCCTTTCTCTGTGTCTCTGACCCTGTGTCTCCGTCTCTGTGTCTCTGTCTCTGTGTCTCTGTCTCTGTGTTTCTGTCATTATGTCTCTGTCTCTGTGTCTCTGTCTCTGTGAATCTGTCTCTGTGTTTCTGTCTCTGTGTCTCTGGCCCTGTGTCTCCGTCTCTGTCTCTCTGTCTCTCTGACTCTGTCTCTGTGTCTCTGTCTCTGTGTCTCTGTCTCTGTGTCTCTGTCTCTGTGTCTCTGTCTCTGTGTCTCTGTCTCTGTGTCTCTGTCTCTGTGTCTCTGTCTCTGTGTCTCTGTCTCTGTGTCTCTGTCTCTGTGTCTCTGTCTCTGTGTCTCTGTCTCTGTGTCTCTGTCTCTGTGTCTCTGTCTCTGTGTCCCCGTCTCTGTGTCTCTCTACCTGTGCCTTCGTCTCTGTGTGTCGGTCTCTGTGTCTCTACCTCTGTGTCTCTGTCTCGGTGTCTCTGTCCCTGTGTCTCCGTCTCTGTGTCACTGTCCCTCTGTCTGCGTGTCTGTGTCAGTGTGTCTGAATCTCTGTCTCTGAGTCTCTGTCTCTGTTTCTCTGTCTCTGTCTCTGTGTCTCTGTCCCTGTGTCTCCGTCTCTGTGTCTCTCTCTCTCTGTGCCTCTGCCGACGTTATCTGTCTCTGTGTCTCGGTCTCTGTGTCTTGGTCCATGTGTGTCCGTCTCTGTGTCTCTGTCTCTCTCCCTCTCTGTGTCCCTGTCTCCGTGTCTCTGCGTCCGTGTCTCTGTCTCCGTCCCTGTGTCCCTGTCTCTGTGTCTCTGCCTCAGTGTCTTTGTATCTCCGTCTCTGTGTCTCTGTCTCTGTGTCTCCGTCTCTGTGTCTCCGTCACTGTGTCTCTGTCTCCGTGTCTCTGTCTCTGTGTCTCTGTCCCAGATTCTCCGCGTCTGTGTCTCTGTCTCTGTCTCTGTGTCTCTGTCTCTGTGTATCTGTCTCTGTGACTCTGTCTCTGTGTCTCTGTCTCTGTCTCTGTCTCTGTCTCTCTTTCTCTGTGTCTCTGTCCCTGTGTCCCTGTCCCTGTGTCTCCGTCTCTGTGTTTCTGTCATTATGTCTCTGTCTCTGTGTCTCTGTCTCTGTGAATCTGTCTCTGTGTTTCTGTCTCTGTGTCTCTCGCCCTGTGTCGCCTTCTCTGTATCTCTGTCTCTCTGACTCTGTCTCTGTGTCACTGTCTCTGAATCTCTGTCTCTGTGTCTCTGTCTCTGTGTCTCTCTCCCTGTGTCACGGTCTCTGTGTTTCTGTCTCTGTCTCTGTGTCTCTGTGTCTGTGTCTCTGCCACCGTCTCTGCGCCTCTGTTTCTATGTCTCTGTCTCTGTGTCTCGGTCTCTGTGTCTCGGTCTCTGTGTCTCTGCCTCTGAATCTCTGTCTCTGTGTCTCTGTCCCAAAGTCTCCGCGTCTGTGTCTCTGTCTCCGTCTCTGTGTCTCTGTCTCTGTGTCTCTGTCTCTGTGTTTCTGTCATTATGTCTCCTTCTCTGTGTCTCTGTCTCTGTTTCTCTTTCTCTGTGTCTCTGTCCCTGTGTCCCTGTCCCTGTGTCTCCGTCTCTGTGTTTCTGTCATTATGTCTCTGTCTCTGTGTCTCTGTCTCTGTGAATCTGTCTCTGTGTTTCTGTCTCTGTGTCTCTGGCCCTGTGTCTCCGTCGCTGTATCTCTGTCTCTCTGACTCTGTCTCTGTGTCAGTGTCTCTGAATCTGTGTCTCTGTGCCTCTGTCTCTGTGTCTCTGTCTCTGTGTCTCTGTCTCTGTGTATCTGTCTCTGTGTCTCTGTCTCTGTGTCTCTGTCTCTGTGTCTCTGTCCCAGAGTCTCCGTCTCTGTGTCTCTGTCTCTGTGTATCTGTCTCTGTGTCTCTGTCTCTGTCTCTGTCTCTGTCTCTGCTTCTCTTTCTCTGTGTCTCTGGCTCTGTGTCTCTGTCCCCGTGTCTCCGTCTCTGTGTTTCTGTCTCTGTGTCTCTGCCTCTGTGTCTCTGTCTCTGTGTCCCTGTCTCTGTGTCCCTATCTCTGTGTCTCTGTCTCTGTGTCCCTGTCTCTGTGTCCCTATCTCTGTGTCTCTGTCTCGGTGTCTCTGTCCCTGTGTCCCCTCCTCCGTGTCACAGTCTCTGTGTCTCTGTCTCCGTGTCTCCGTCTCTGTGCCTCTGTCTCGGTCTCTGTGTCTCTGTCTCTGTGTCTCTGTCTCTGTGTCTCTGTCGCTGTGTCTCCGTCGCTGCGTCCCTGTCTCTGTGTCTCTGTCTCTATATCTCTGTCTCTGTGTCTCTGTCTCTGTGACTCTGTCTCTCTGTCTCTGTCTCTCTCTCTCTGTGTCTCTGTCTCTGTGTCCCTGTCTCTGTGTCTATGCCTCTGTCCGTGTGTCTCTGTACCTGTGTCTTCTTCTCTGTGTGTCGGTCTCTGTGTCTCTACCTCTGTGTCTCTGTCTCTGTGTCTCTGTCTCTGTGTCCCCGTCTCTGCGTCTCTCTACCTGTGCCTTCGTCTCTGTGTGTCGGTCTCTGTGTCTCTACCTCTGTGTCTCTGTCTCGGTGTCTCTGTCCCTGTGTCTCCGTCTCTGTGTCACTGTCCCTCTGTCTGCGTGTCTGTGTCAGTGTGTCTGAATCTCTGTCTCTGAGTCTCTGTCTCTGTGTCTCTGTCTCTGTGTCTCTGTCTCTGTGTCTCTGTCTCTGTGTCTCTGTCTCTGTGTCTCTGTCTCTGAGTCTCTGTCTCTGTGTCCCTGTCTCTGTGTCTCTGTCTCTGTGTCTCTGTCTCTGTGTCTCTGTCTCTGTCTCTGCCTCTGTCTCCGTCTCTGTCTCTGTCTCGGTCTTTGTCTCCGTCTCTGTCTCTGTCTCTGTCTCTGTATCTGCCTCTGTCTGTGTCTCTGTCTCTGACTCCGCCTCTGACTCCGTCTTTGTCTCTGCCGCTGTCTCTGTCTCTGTCTCTGTCTCTGTCCCAGGCTCTGTCTCTGCCTCTGTCTCCGTCTCTGTCTCTGTCTCTGTCTCTGTCTCTGTCTCTGTCTCTGTTTCTGTCTCTGTCTCTGTCTCTGTCTCTGTCTCTGTCTCTGTCTCTGTCTCTGTCTCTGTCTCTGTCTCTGTCTCTGTCTCTGCCTCTGTCTCAGTCTCTGCCTCTGTCTCGGTCTTTGTCTCCGTCTCTGTCTCTGTCTCTGTCTCTGTCTCTGTCCCTGTCTCTGTCTCTGTCTGTGTCTCTGCCTCTGTCTCGGCCTTTGTCTCTGTCTCTGTCTCTGTCTCTGTCTCTGTCTCCGTCTCTCTCTGTCTCTGTCTCTGTCTCTGCCTCTGTCACCGTCTCTGTCTCTGTCTCGGTCTTTGTCTATGTCTCTGTCTCTGTCTCTGTCTCTGTCTGAGACTCTGCTTCTGTCTCTGTCTCTGTCTCTGTCTCTGTCTCTGTCTCTGTCTCTCTCTGTCTCTGTCTCTGTCTCTGTCTCCGTCTCTGCCTCTGTCTCCGTCTCTGTCTCTGTCTCTGCCTCCGTCTGCGTCTCTGTCTCTGTCTCTGTCTCTGTCTCTGTCTCTGTCTCTGTCTCTGTTTCTGTCTCTGTCTCTGTCTCTGTCTCTGTCTCTGTCTGTGTCTCTGCCTCTGCTTCAGTCTCTGTCTCTGTCTCTGTCTCCGTCTCTGTCTCTGTCTCTGTCTCTGCCTCTGTCTCTGTCTCCGTTTCTGCCTCTGTCTCTGTCTGTGTCTCTGTCTCTGTCTCTGTCTCCGTCTCTATCTCTGCCTCTGACTCTGTCGCTGTCCCTGTCTATGTCCCTGTCTCTGTCTCCGTCTGTGTCTCTGTCTCTGTCTCTGTCTCTGTCTCTGTCTCTGTCTCTGCCTCTGTCTCTGTCTCTGTTTCTGTCTCTGTCTCTGTCTCTGTCTGTGTCTCTGCCTCTGTCTCGGTCTTTGTCTCCGTCTCTGTCTCTGTCTCTGTCTCTGTCTCTGTCTCTGTCTCTGCCTCCGTCTGCGTCTCTGTCTCTGTCTCTGTCTCTGTCTCTGTCTCTGTCTCTGTCTCAGTCTCTGTCCCTGTCTCTGTGTCTATCTCTGTCTCTGTCTCTGTCTCTGTCTCTGTCTCTGTCTCTGTCTCCGTCTCTGCCTCTGTCTCCGTCTCTGTCTCTGTCTCTGTCTCTGTCTCCGTCTCTCTCTGTCTCTGTCTCTGTCTCTGCCTCTGTCACCGTCTCTGTCTCTGTCTCGGTCTTTGTCTATGTCTCTGTCTCTGTCTCTGCCTCTGTCTGAGACTCTGCTTCTGTCTCTGTCTCTGTCTCTGTCTGTGTCTCTGTCTCTCTCTGCCTCTGCCTCCGTCCCTGTCTCTGTCTCGGCCTTTGTCTCCGTCTCTGTCTCTGCCGCTGTCTCTGTCTCTGTCTGTGTCTCTGTCTCTGTCTCTGTCTCTGTCTCCGTCTCTGTCTCTGCCGCTGTGTCTGTCTCTGTCTCAGTCTCTGTCTCTGTCTCTGACTCCGTCTCTGTCTCTGTCTCTGTCTCTGTCTCTGTCTCTGTCTCTGTCTCGTTCTTTGTCTCTGTCTCTGTCTCTGCCTATGTCTCTGTCTCTGTCTCCGCTTGCGTCTCTGTCTCTGTCTCCGTCTCTGAGTCTTTGTCTGTGTGACCCTGTCTCTGTGTCTCCGTCTCTGTGTATCTGTCTCTCTCTCTCTGTGTCTCTGTCTCTGTGTCTTTGTATCTGTGTCTCTGTCTCTGTATCTCTGTCTCTGTGACTCTGCCTCGGTGTCTATTTCTCTGTGTCTCTGTCTCTGTGTTTCTCTCTTTATGTATCTGTCTCTGTGTCTCTGTCTCTGTGAATCTGTCTCTGCGTTTCTGTCTCTGTGTCTCTGTCCCTGTGTCTCCGTCTCTGTATCTCTGTCTCTCTGACTCTGTGGCTGTGTCACTGTCTCTGAATCTCTGTCTCTGTTTCTCTGTCTCTGTGTCTTGGTCGCTGTGTCTCGGTCTCTGTGCCTCTGTCTCTGTGTCCCTGTCTCTGTGTCTCTGTCTCTATGTCTCTGTATCTCTATATCTCTATATCTCTGTCTCTGTGTCTCTGGCTCTGTGTCTCTGTCTCTGTGTCTCTGTCTCTGTGTCTCTGTCTCTGTGTCTCTGTCTCTGTGTCTCTGTCTCTGTGTCTCTGTCCCAGAGTCTCCGCGTCTGTGTCTCTCTCTCTGTCTGTGTCTATCTGTCTCTGTGTCTCTGTCTCTGTCTCTGTCTCTGTCTCTGTCTCTGTCTCTGTTTCTCTTTCTCTGTGTCTCTGTCCCTGTGTCCCTGTCCCTGTGTCTCCGTCTCTGTGTTTCTGTCACTATGTCTCTGTCTCTGTGTCCCTGTCTCTGTGTCTCTGTCTCTGTGTCTCTGTCTCTGTCTCTCTGTCTCTGTGCCTCTATCTCTGTGTCTCTGTCTCTGTGTCTCTGCGTCTCTGTCTCTTTGTCTCTTTCTCTGTGTCTCTGTCTCTGTGTTCCTGTCCCTGTTTCTCTGTCTCTGTCTCTGAGTCTTTGTCTGTGTGACCCTGTCTCTGTGTCTTTGTCCCTGTGTCTCCGTCTCTGTGTATCTGTCTCTATCTCTCTGTGTCTCTGTCTCTGTGTCTTTGTATCTGTGTCTCTCTGACTGTGTGGCTGTGTCACTGTCTCTGAATCTCTGTCTCTGTGTCTCTGTCTCTGTGTCTCTGTCTCTGTGTCTCTGTCTCTGTGTCTCTGTCTCTGTGTCTCTGTCTCTGTGTCACTGTCTCTTTGTCTCTGTCCCTGTGTCTCTGTCTCTGTGTCTCTGTCTCTGTGTCTCTGTCTCTGTGTCTCTGTCTCTGTCTCTGTCTCTGTCTCTGTCTCTGTTTCTCTTTCTCTGTGTCTCTGTACCTGTGTCCCTGTCCCTGTGTCTCCGTCTCTGTGTTTCTGTCATTATGTCTCTGTCTCTGTGTTTCTGTCTCTGTGTCTCTGGCCCTGGGTCTCCGTCTCTGTATCTCTGTCTCTCTGACTCTGTCTCTGTGTCACAGTCTCTGAATCTCTGTCTCTGTGTCTCTGTCTCTGTGTCTCTGTCTCTGTGTCTCTGTCTCTGTGTCTCTGTCTCTGTGTCTCTGTCTCTGTGTCTCTGTCTCTGTGACTCTGTCTCTGTGTCTCGGTCTCTGTGTCTCTGTCTCTGTGTCTCTGCCTCTGAATCTCTGTCTCTGTGTCTCTGTACCAGAGTCTCTGCGTCTGTCTCTCTGTCTCTGTCTCTGTGTATCTGTCTCTGTGTCTCTGTCTCTGTCTCTGTCTCTGTATCTCTTTCTCTGTGTCTCTGTCCCTATGTCCTTGTCCCTGTGTCTCCGTCTCTGTGTTTCTGTCTTTATGTCTCTGTCTCTGTGTCTCTGTCTCTGTAAATCTGTCTCTGTGTCTCTGTCCCAGAGTCTCCGCGTCTGTCTCTCTGTCTCTGTCTCTGTGTATCTGTCTATGTGTCTCTGTCTCTGTCTCTGTCTCTGTTTCTCTTTCTCTGTGTTCCTGTCCCTGTGTCCTTGTCCCTGTGTCTCCGTCTCTGTGTTTCTGCCTTTATGTCTCTGTCTCTGTGTCTCTGTCTCTGTGAATCTGTCTCTGTGTTTCTGTCTCTGTGTCTCTGGCATTGTGTCTCCGTCTCTGTATCTCTGTCTCTCTGACTCTGTCTCTGTGTCACTGTCTCTGAATCTCTGTCTCTGTGTCTCTGACTCTGTGTCTCTCTCCCTGTGTCACGGTCTCTGTGTCTCGGTCTCTGTGTCTCCGTCTCTGCCTCTCTTTCTCTGTGTCTGTGTCTCCGTCTCTGTGTCTCTGTCTCTCTGTCTCTCTGTCTCTGTCTCTGTGTCTCTGTGTCTGTGTCTCTGTCGCCGTCTCTGCGCCACTGTTTCTATGTCTCTGTCTCTGTGTCTCGGTCTCTGTGTCTCGGTCTCTGTGTCTCGGTCTCTGTGTCTCTGTCTCCGTCTCTGTTTCTCTGTCTCTGTGTCTCTGTCTCTATGTCTCTGGCTCTGTCTCTGTTTCCCTTTCTCTGTGTCACTGCCCCTGTGTCTCCGTCTCTGTGTCTCTGTCTCTGTGTCTCTGTCTCTGTGTTTCTGTCATTATGTCTCTTTCTCTGTGTCTCTGTCTCTGTGAATCTGTCTCTGTGTTTCTGTCTCTGTGTCTCTGGCCCTGTGTCTCCGTCTCTGTCTCTCTGTCTCTCTAACTCTGTCTCTGTGTCTCTGTCTCTGTGTCTCTGTCTCTGTGTCTCTGTCTCTGTGTCTCTGTCTCTGTGTCTCTGTCTCTGTGTCTCTGTCTCTGTGTCTCTGTCTCTGTGTCTCTGTCTCTCTGTCTCTGTCTCTGTGTCTCTGTCTCTGTGTCTCTGTCTCTGTGTCTCTGTCTCTGTGTCCCCGTCTCTGCATCTCTGTACCTGTGCCTTCGTCTCTCTGTGTCGGTCTCTGTGTCTCTACCTCTGTGTCTCTGTCTCGGTGTCTCTGTCCCTGTGTCTCCGTCTCTGTGTCACTGTCCCTCTGTCTGCGTGTCGGTGTCAGTGTGTCTGAATCTCTGTCTCTGAGTCTCTGTCTCTGTTTCTCTGTCTCTGTCTCTGTGTCTCTGTCCCTGTGTCTCCGTCTCTGTGTCTCTCTCTCTCTGTGCCTCTGCCGACGTTATCTGTCTCTGTGTCTCGGTCTCTGTGTCTTGGTCCATGTGTGTCCGTCTCTGTGTCTCTGTCTCTCTCCCTCTCTGTGTCCCTGTCTCCGTGTCTCTGCGTCCGTGTCTCTGTCTCCGTCCCTGTGTCCCTGTCTCTGTGTCTCTGCCTCAGTGTCTTTGTATCTCCGTCTCTGTGTCTCTGTCTCTGTGTCTCCGTCTCTGTGTCTCCGTCACTGTGTCTCTGTCTCCGTGTCTCTGTCTCTGTGTCTCTGCCTCGGAATCTCTGTCTCTGTGTCTCTGTCCCAGATTCTCCGCGTCTGTGTCTCTGTCTCTGTCTCTGTGTCTCTGTCTCTGTGTATCTGTCTCTGTGTCTCTGTCTCTGTGTCTCTGTCTCTGTCTCTGTCTCTGTTTCTCTTTCTCTGTGTCTCTGTCCCTGTGTCCCTGTCCCTGTGTCTCCGTCTCTGTGTTTCTGTCATTATGTCTCTGTCTCTGTGTCTCTGTCTCTGTGAATCTGTCTCTGTGTTTCTGTCTCTGTGTCTCTCGCCCTGTGTCGCCGTCTCTGTATCTCTGTCTCTCTGACTCTGTCTCTGTGTCACTGTCTCTGAATCTCTGTCTCTGTGTCTCTGTCTCTGTGTCTCTCTCCCTGTGTCACGGTCTCTGTGTTTCTGTCTCTGTCTCTGTGTCTCTGTGTCTGTGTCTCTGCCACCGTCTCTGCGCCTCTGTTTCTATGTCTCTGTCTCTGTGTCTCGGTCTCTGTGTCTCGGTCTCTGTGTCTTTGCCTCTGAATCTCTGTCTCTGTGTCTCTGTCCCAGAGTCTCCGCGTCTGTGTCTCTGTCTCTGTCTCTGTGTCTCTGTCTCTGTGTATCTGTCTCTGTGTCTCTGTCTCTGTGTCTCTGTCTCTGCCTCTGTCTCTGTTTCTCTTTCTCTGTGTCTCTGTCCCTGTGTCCCTGTCCCTGTGTCTCCGTCTCTGTGTTTCTGTCATTATGTCTCTGTCTCTGTGTCTCTGTCTCTGTGAATCTGTCTCTGTGTTTCTGTCTCTGTGTCTCTGGCCCTGTGTCTCCGTCTCTGTATCTCTGTCTCTCTGACTCTGTCTCTGTGTCACTGTCTCTGAATCTGTGTCTCTGTGTCTCTGTCTCAGTGTCTCTGTCTCTGTGTCTCTGTCTCTGTGTCTCTGTCTCTGTGTCTCTGTCTCTGTGTCTCTGTCTCTGTGTCTCTGTCTCTGTGTCTCTGTCTCTGTGTCTCTGTCGCTGTGTCTCCGTCGCTGCGTCCCTGTCTCTGTGTCTCTGTCTCTATGTCTCTGTCTCTGTGTCTCTGTCTCTGTGACTCTGTCTCTCTGTCTCTGTCTCTCTCTCTCTGTGTCTCTGTCTCTGTGTCCCTGTCTCTGTGTCTATGCCTCTGTCCGTGTGCCTCTGTACCTGTGTCTTCTTCTCTGTGTGTCGGTCTCTGTGTCTCTACCTCTGTGTCTCTGTCTCGGTGTCTCTGTCCCTGTGTCTCCGTCTCTGTGTCACTGTCCCTCTGTCTGCGTGTCTGTGTCACTGTGTCTGAATCTCTGTCTCTGAGTCTCTGTCTCTGTGTCTCTGTCTCTGTGTCTCTGTCTCTGTGTCTCTGTCTCTGTGTCTCTGTCTCTGTGTCTCTGTCTCTGTGTCTCTGTCTCTGTGTCTCTGTCTCTGTGCCTCTGTCTCTGTGTCTCTGTCTCTGTGTCTCTGTCTCTGTGTCTCTTCTCTGTGTCTCTGTCTATGTTTCTGTGTCTCTGTCTCTGTGTATCTGGCTCTGTGTCTCTGTCTCTGTGTCTCTGTCTCTGTGTCTCTGTCTCTGTGTCTCTGTCTCTGTGACTCTGTCTCTATGTCTCTGTCTCTGTCTCAGTTTCCCTTTCTCTGTGTCTCTGGCTCTGTGTCTCTGTCCCTGGGTCTCGGTCTCTGTGTTTCTGTCTCTGTGGCTCTGTCTCTGTGCTTCTGTCTCTGTTTCACTGTCTCGGTGTCTCTGTCTCTGTGCCTCTGTCTCCCTCTCTGTGTCTCTGTCTCTGTGTTTCTGTCGCCGTGTCACCCTCTCTGTGTCTCTGTCTCTGTGTCTCTGTCTCTCTGTCTCTGTCTCTGTATATCTGTCTATGTGTCTCTGTCTCTGTCTCTGTCTCTGTTTCTCTTTCTCTGTGTTTCTGTCCCTGTGTCCTTGTCCCTGTGTCTCCGTCTCTGTGTTTCTGCCTTTATGTCTCTGTCTCTGTGTCTCTGTCTCTGTGCATCTGTCTCTGTGTTTCTGTCTCTGTGTCTCTGGCATTGTGTCTCCGTCTCTGTATCTCTGTCTCTCTGACTCTGTCTCTGTGTCACTGTCTCTGAATCTCTGTCTCTGTGTCTCTGACTCTGTGTCTCTCTCCCTGTGTCACGGTCTCTGTGTCTCGGTCTCTGTGTCTCCGTCTCTGCCTCTCTTTCTCTGTGTCTGTGTCTCCGTCTCTGTGTCTCTGTCTCTCTGTCTCTCTGTCTCTGCCTCTGTGTCTCTGTGTCTGTGTCTCTGTCGCCGTCTCTGCGCCACTGTTTCTATGTCTCTGTCTCTGTGTCTCGGTCTCTGTGTCTCGGTCTCTGTGTCTCTGTCTCCGTCTCTGTTTCTCTGTCTCTATGTCTCTGTCTCTGTGTCTCTGTCTCTATGTCTCTGGCTCTGTCTCTGTTTCCCTTTCTCTGTGTCTCTGCCCCTGTGTCTCCGTCTCTGTGTCTCTGTCTCTGTGTCTCTGTCTCTGTGTTTCTGTCATTATGTCTCTGTCTCTGTGTCTCTGTCTCTGTGAATCTGTCTCTGTGTTTCTGTCTCTGTGTCTCTGGCCCTGTGTCTCCGTCTCTGTCTCTCTGTCTCTCTGACTCTGTCTCTGTGTCTCTGTCTCTGTGTCTCTGTCTCTGTGTCTCTGTCTCTGTGTCTCTGTCTCTGTGTCTCTGTCTCTGTGTCTCTGTCTCTGTGTCTCTGTCTCTGTGTCTCTGTCTCTGTGTCTCTGTCTCTGTGTCCCCGTCTCTGTGTCTCTCTACCTGTGCCTTCGTCTCTGTGTGTCGGTCTCTGTGTCTCTACCTCTGTGTCTCTGTCTCGGTGTCTCTGTCCCTGTGTCTCCGTCTCTGTGTCACTGTCCCTCTGTCTGCGTGTCTGTGTCAGTGTGTCTGAATCTCTGTCTCTGAGTCTCTGTCTCTGTTTCTCTGTCTCTGTCTCTGTGTCTCTGTCCCTGTGTCTCCGTCTCGGGGGTGTCCCACTTGGACGTTGACCGATTGGACGCGTCCCGATTGGACGCGTCCCGTTTGGACGTGTCCCGATTGGACGCGTTCCACTTCGAATCGGTGCCAATTGAACACTAATTTCCTTTATGTTAGGCTATGTTACGTGGAGTTAGGCTATTTTAGGTTCTGTTAGGCCTGGTTAGGTCTTATCTGCACCGCTTTGAATTCGAACGCGTCCAAGCGGGACGCGTCCAAACGGGATGCGTCCAAACGGCACGCGTCCAATCGGGACGCGTCCAAACGGTCGACGTCCAAGTGGGCATCACTCCTCCGTCTCTGTGTCTCTCTCTCTCTGTGCCTCTGCCGACGTTATCTGTCTCTGTGTCTCGGTCTCTGTGTCTCGGTCTCTGTGTCTCGGTCCATGTGTCTCCGTCTCTGTGTCTCTGTCTCTCTCCCTCTCTGTGTCCCTGTCTCCGTGTCTCTGCGTCCGTGTCTCTGTCTCTGTGTCTCTGTCTCCGTCCCTGTGTCCCTGTCTCTGTGTCTCTGCCTCAGTGTCTCTGTATCTCCGTCTCTGTGTCTCTGTCTCTGTGTCTCCGTCTCTGTGTCTCCGTCACTGTGTCTCTGTCTACGTGTCTCTGTCTCTGTGTATCTGTCTCTGTGTCTCTGTCTCTGTCTCTGTCTCTGTTTCTCTTTCTCTGTGTTCCTGTCCCTGTGTCCTTGTCCCTGTGTCTCCGTCTCTGTGTTTCTGCCTTTATGTCTCTGTCTCTGTGTCTCTGTCTCTGTGAATCTGTCTCTGTGTTTCTGTCTCTGTGTCTCTGGCATTGTGTCTCCGTCTCTGTATCTTTGTCTCTCTGACTCTGTCTCTGTGTCACTGTCTCTGAATCTCTGTCTCTGTGTCTCTGACTCTGTGTCTCTCTCCCTGTGTCACGGTCTCTGTGTCTCGGTCTCTGTGTCTCCGTCTCTGCCTCTCTTTCTCTGTGTCTGTGTCTCCGTCTCTGTGTCTCTGTCTCTCTGTCTCTCTGTCTCTGTCTCTGTGTCTCTGTGTCTGTGTCTCTGTCGCCGTCTCTGCGCCACTGTTTCTATGTCTCTGTCTCTGTGTCTCGGTCTCTGTGTCTCGGTCTCTGTGTCTCGGTCTCTGTGTCTCGGTCTCTGTGTCTCTGTCTCCGTCTCTGTTTCTCTGTCTCTGTGTCTCTGTCTCTGTGTCTCTGTCTCTATGTCTCTGGCTCTGTCTCTGTTTCCCTTTCTCTGTGTCTCTGCCCCTGTGTCTCCGTCTCTGTGTCTCTGTCTCTGTGAATCTGTCTCTGTGTTTCTGTCTCTGTGTCTCTGGCCCTGTGTCTCCGTCTCTGTCTCTCTGTCTCTCTGACTCTGTCTCTGTGTCTCTGTCTCTGTGTCTCTGTCTCTGTGTCTCTGTCTCTGTGTCGCTGTCTCTGTGTCTCTGTCTCTGTGTCTCTGTCTCTGTGTCTCTGTCTCTGTGTCTCTGTCTCTGTGTCTCTGTCTCTCTGTCTCTGTCTCTGTGTCTCTGTCTCTGTGTCTCTGTCTCTGTGTCTCTGTCTCTGTGTCTCTGTCTCTGTGTCCCCGTCTCTGCGTCTCTGTACCTGTGCCTTCGTCTCTCTGTGTCGGTCTCTGTGTCTCTACCTCTGTGTCTCTGTCTCGGTGTCTCTGTCCCTGTGTCTCCGTCTCTGTGTCACTGTCCCTCTGTCTGCGTGTCGGTGTCAGTGTGTCTGAATCTCTGTCTCTGAGTCTCTGTCTCTGTTTCTCTGTCTCTGTCTCTGTGTCTCTGTCCCTGTGTCTCCGTCTCTGTGTCTCTCTCTCTCTGTGCCTCTGCCGACGTTATCTGTCTCTGTGTCTCGGTCTCTGTGTCTTGGTCCATGTGTGTCCGTCTCTGTGTCTCTGTCTCTCTCCCTCTCTGTGTCCCTGTCTCCGTGTCTCTGCGTCCGTGTCTCTGTCTCCGTCCCTGTGTCCCTGTCTCTGTGTCTCTGCCTCAGTGTCTTTGTATCTCCGTCTCTGTGTCTCTGTCTCTGTGTCTCCGTCTCTGTGTCTCCGTCACTGTGTCTCTGTCTCCGTGTCTCTGTCTCTGTGTCTCTGTCCCAGATTCTCCGCGTCTGTGTCTCTGTCTCTGTCTCTGTGTCTCTGTCTCTGTGTATCTGTCTCTGTGACTCTGTCTCTGTGTCTCTGTCTCTGTCTCTGTCTCTGTCTCTCTTTCTCTGTGTCTCTGTCCCTGTGTCCCTGTCCCTGTGTCTCCGTCTCTGTGCTTCTGTCATTATGTCTCTGTCTCTGTGTCTCTGTCTCTGTGAATCTGTCTCTGTGTTTCTGTCTCTGTGTCTCTCGCCCTGTGTCGCCGTCTCTGTATCTCTGTCTCTCTGACTCTGTCTCTGTGTCACTGTCTCTGAATCTCTGTCTCTGTGTCTCTGTCTCTGTGTCTCTCTCCCTGTGTCACGGTCTCTGTGTTTCTGTCTCTGTCTCTGTGTCTCTGTGTCTGTGTCTCTGCCACCGTCTCTGCGCCTCTGTTTCTATGTCTCTGTCTCTGTGTCTCGGTCTCTGTGTCTCGGTCTCTGTGTCTCTGCCTCTGAATCTCTGTCTCTGTGTCTCTGTCCCAAAGTCTCCGCGTCTGTGTCTCTGTCTCCGTCTCTGTGTCTCTGTCTCTGTGTCTCTGTCTCTGTGTTTCTGTCATTATGTCTCTTTCTCTGTGTCTCTGTCTCTGTTTCTCTTTCTCTGTGTCTCTGTCCCTGTGTCCCTGTCCCTGTGTCTCCGTCTCTGTGTTTCTGTCATTATGTCTCTGTCTCTGTGTCTCTGTCTCTGTGAATCTGTCTCTGTGTTTCTGTCTCTGTGTCTCTGGCCCTGTGTCTCCGTCGCTGTATCTCTGTCTCTCTGACTCTGTCTCTGTGTCACTGTCTCTGAATCTGTGTCTCTGTGCCTCTGTCTCTGTGTCTCTGTCTCTGTGTCTCTGTCTCTGTGTATCTGTCTCTGTGTCTCTGTCTCTGTGTCTCTGTCTCTGTGTCTCTGTCCCAGAGTCTCCGTCTCTGTGTCTCTGTCTCTGTGTATCTGTCTCTGTGTCTCTGTCTCTGTCTCTGTCTCTGTCTCTGCTTCTCTTTCTCTGTGTCTCTGGCTCTGTGTCTCTGTCCCCGTGTCTCCGTCTCTGTGTTTCTGTCTCTGTGTCTCTGCCTCTGTGTCTCTGTCTCTGTGTCCCTATCTCTGTGTCTCTGTCTCTCTGTCTCTGTCTCTCTCTCTCTGTGTCTCTGTCTCTGTGTCTATGCCTCTGTCCGTGTGTCTCTGTACCTGTGTCTTCTTCTCTGTGTGTCGGTCTCTGTGTCTCTACCTCTGTGTCTCTGTCTCTGTGTCTCTGTCTCTGTGTCTCCGTCTCTGTGTCTCCGTCACTGTGTCTCTGTCTCCGTGTCTCTGTCTCCGTGTCTCTGTCTCTGTGTCTCTGTCTCTGTGTCTCTGTCTCTGTGTCCCCGTCTCTGCGTCTCTGTACCTGTGCCTTCGTCTCTGTGTGTCGGTCTCTGTGTCTCTACCTCTGTGTCTCTGTCTCGGTGTCTCTGTCCCTGTGTCTCCGTCTCTGTGTCACTGTCCCTCTGTCTGCGTGTCTGTGTCAGTGTGTCTGAATCTCTGTCTCTGTGTCTCTGTCCCTGAGTCTCCGCGTCTGTGTCTCTGTCTCTGTCTCTGTGTCTCTGTCTCTGTGTATCTGTCTCTGTGTCTCTGTCTCTGTGTCTCTGTCTCTGTCTCTGTCTCTGTTTCTCTTTCTCTGTGTCTCTGTCCCTGTGTCCCTGTCCCTGTGTCTCCGTCTCTGTGTTTCTGTCATTATGTCTCTGTCTCTGCGTCTCTGTCCCTGTGAATCTGTCTCTGTGTTTCTGTCTCTGTGTCTCTGGCCCTGTGTCTCCGTCTCTGTATCTCTGCATCTCTGACTCTGTCTCTGTGTCACTGTCTCTGAATCTCTGTCTCTGTGTCTCTGTCTCTGTGTCTCTGTCTCTGTGTCTCTGTCTCTGTGTCTCTGTCTCTGTGTCTCTGTCTATGTGTCTCTGTCTCTGTGTCTCTGTCTCTGTGTCTCTGTCTCTGTGTCTCTGTCTCTGTGTCTCTGTCTCTGTGTCTCTGTCTCTGTGTCTCTGTCTCTGTGACTCTGTCTCTGTGTCTCTGTCTCTGTCTCTGTCTCTGTCTCTCTTTCTCTGTGTCTCTGTCCCTGTGTCCCTGTCCCTGTGTCTCCGTCTCTGTGCTTCTGTCATTATGTCTCTGTCTCTGTGTCTCTGTCTCTGTGAATCTGTCTCTGTGTTTCTGTCTCTGTGTCTCTCGCCCTGTGTCGCCGTCTCTGTATCTCTGTCTCTCTGACTCTGTCTCTGTGTCACTGTCTCTGAATCTCTGTCTCTGTGTCTCTGTCTCTGTGTCTCTCTCCCTGTGTCACGGTCTCTGTGTTTCTGTCTCTGTCTCTGTGTCTCTGTGTCTGTGTCTCTGCCACCGTCTCTGCGCCTCTGTTTCTATGTCTCTGTCTCTGTGTCTCGGTCTCTGTGTCTCGGTCTCTGTGTCTCTGCCTCTGAATCTCTGTCTCTGTGTCTCTGTCCCAAAGTCTCCGCGTCTGTGTCTCTGTCTCCGTCTCTGTGTCTCTGTCTCTGTGTCTCTGTCTCTGTGTTTCTGTCATTATGTCTCTTTCTCTGTGTCTCTGTCTCTGTTTCTCTTTCTCTGTGTCTCTGTCCCTGTGTCCCTGTCCCTGTGTCTCCGTCTCTGTGTTTCTGTCATTATGTCTCTGTCTCTGTGTCTCTGTCTCTGTGAATCTGTCTCTGTGTTTCTGTCTCTGTGTCTCTGGCCCTGTGTCTCCGTCGCTGTATCTCTGTCTCTCTGACTCTGTCTCTGTGTCACTGTCTCTGAATCTGTGTCTCTGTGCCTCTGTCTCTGTGTCTCTGTCTCTGTGTCTCTGTCTCTGTGTATCTGTCTCTGTGTCTCTGTCTCTGTGTCTCTGTCTCTGTGTCTCTGTCCCAGAGTCTCCGTCTCTGTGTCTCTGTCTCTGTGTATCTGTCTCTGTGTCTCTGTCTCTGTCTCTGTCTCTGTCTCTGCTTCTCTTTCTCTGTGTCTCTGGCTCTGTGTCTCTGTCCCCGTGTCTCCGTCTCTGTGTTTCTGTCTCTGTGTCTCTGCCTCTGTGTCTCTGTCTCTGTGTCCCTATCTCTGTGTCTCTGTCTCTCTGTCTCTGTCTCTCTCTCTCTGTGTCTCTGTCTCTGTGTCTATGCCTCTGTCCGTGTGTCTCTGTACCTGTGTCTTCTTCTCTGTGTGTCGGTCTCTGTGTCTCTACCTCTGTGTCTCTGTCTCTGTGTCTCTGTCTCTGTGTCTCCGTCTCTGTGTCTCCGTCACTGTGTCTCTGTCTCCGTGTCTCTGTCTCCGTGTCTCTGTCTCTGTGTCTCTGTCTCTGTGTCTCTGTCTCTGTGTCCCCGTCTCTGCGTCTCTGTACCTGTGCCTTCGTCTCTGTGTGTCGGTCTCTGTGTCTCTACCTCTGTGTCTCTGTCTCGGTGTCTCTGTCCCTGTGTCTCCGTCTCTGTGTCACTGTCCCTCTGTCTGCGTGTCTGTGTCAGTGTGTCTGAATCTCTGTCTCTGTGTCTCTGTCCCTGAGTCTCCGCGTCTGTGTCTCTGTCTCTGTCTCTGTGTCTCTGTCTCTGTGTATCTGTCTCTGTGTCTCTGTCTCTGTGTCTCTGTCTCTGTCTCTGTCTCTGTTTCTCTTTCTCTGTGTCTCTGTCCCTGTGTCCCTGTCCCTGTGTCTCCGTCTCTGTGTTTCTGTCATTATGTCTCTGTCTCTGCGTCTCTGTCCCTGTGAATCTGTCTCTGTGTTTCTGTCTCTGTGTCTCTGGCCCTGTGTCTCCGTCTCTGTATCTCTGCATCTCTGACTCTGTCTCTGTGTCACTGTCTCTGAATCTCTGTCTCTGTGTCTCTGTCTCTGTGTCTCTGTCTCTGTGTCTCTGTCTCTGTGTCTCTGTCTATGTGTCTCTGTCTCTGTGTCTCTGTCTCTGTGTCTCTGTCTCTGTGTCTCTGTCTCTGTGTCTCTGTCTCTGTGTCTCTGTCTCTGTGTCTCTGTCTCTGTGTCTCTGTCTCTGTGTCTCTGTCTCTGTGTCTCTGTCTCTGTGTCTCTGTCTCTGTGTCTCTTCCTCTGTCTCTGTCTCTGTCTCTGTCTCTGTCTCTGTTTCTCTTTCTCTGTGTCTCTGTACCTGTGTCCCTGTCCCTGTGTCTCCGTCTCTGTGTTTCTGTCATTATGTCTCTGTCTCTGTGTTTCTGTCTCTGTGTCTCTGGCCCTGGGTCTCCGTCTCTGTATCTCTGTCTCTCTAACTCTGTCTCTGTGTCACTGTCTCTGAATCTCTGTCTCTGTCTCTGTCTCTGTTTCTGTCTCTGTTTCTCTTTCTCTGTGTCTCTGTCTCTGTGTCTCTCTACCTGTGTCTCCGTCTCTGTGTCTCTCTCTCTCTGTGTCTCTGCCGACGTTATCTGTCTCTGTGTCTCGGTCTCTGTGTCTCGGTCTCTGTGTCTCGGTCTCCGTGTCTCGGTCTCTGTGTCTCTGCCTCTGAATCTCTGTCTCTGCGTCTCTGTCCCAGAGTCTCCGTCTCTGTGTCTCTGTGTCTGTGAATCTGTCGATGTGTCTCTGCCTCTGTGTCTCTGTTTCTGTGTCCCTGTCTCTGTGCCTCTGTCCCAGAGTCTCGGTCTCTGTGTCTCGGTGTCTGTGGATCTGTCTCCGTGTCTCTGTCTCTGTGTATCTGTCTCTGTGTCTCGGTCTCTGTATCTCTGTCTCCGTCTCTGTTTCTCTGTCTCTGTGTCTCTGTCTCTGTGTCTCTGTCTCTATGTCTCTGTCTCTGTCTCTGTCTCTGTTTCCCTTTCTCTGTGTCTCTAGCCCTGTGTCTCCGTCTCTGTGTCTCTGTCTCTGTGTCTCTGTCTCTGTGTTTCTGTCATTATGTCTCTGCCTCTGTGTCTCTGTCTCTGTGAATCTGTCTCTATTTTTTTGTCTCTGTGTCTCTGGCCCTGTGTCTCCGCCTCTGTCTCTCCGTCTCTCTGACTCTGTCTCTGTATCTCTGTCTCTCTGACTCTGTCTCTCTGTCACTGTCTCTGAATCTCTGTCTCTGTGTCTCTGTCTCTGCGTCTCTCTCCCTGTGTCACGGTCTCTGTGTCTCTGTCTCTGTCTCTGTGTCTCTGTGTCTGTGTCTCTGTCACCGTCTCTGCGCCTCTGTTTCTATGTCTCTGTCTCTGTGTCTCGGTCTCTGTGTCTCGGTCTCTGTATCTCTGCCTCTGAATCTCTGTCTCTGTGTCTCTGTCCCAGAGTCTCCGTCTCTGTGTCTCTGTCTCTGTGTCTCTGTCTCTGTCTCAGTCTCTGCTTCTCTTTCTCTGTGTCTCTGGCTCTATGTCTCTGTCCCCGTGTCTCCGTCTCTGTGTTTCTGTCTCTGTGTCTCTGTCTCTGTGTCTCTGTCTCTGTGTCCCTGTCTCTGTGTCCCTATCTCTGTGTCTCTGTCTCGGTGTCTCTGTCCCTGTGTCCCCTCCTCCGTGTCACAGTCTCTGTGTCTCTGTCTCCGTGTCTCCGTCTCTGTGCCTCTGTCTCGGTCTCTGTGTCTCTGTCTCTGTGTCTCTGTCTCCGTGTCTCTTCTCTGTGTCTCTGTCTATGTTTTTGTGTCTCTGTCTCTGTGTATCTGGCTCTGTGTCTCTGTCTCTGTGTCTCTGTCTCTGTGTCTCTGTCTCTGTGACTCTGTCTCTATGTCTCTTTCTCTGTCTCAGTTTCCCTTTCTCTGTGTCTCTGACTCTGTGTCTCTCTCCCTGTGTCACAGTCTCTGTGTCTCGGTCTCTGTGTCTCCGTCTCTGCCTCTCTTTCTCTGTGTCTGTGTCTCCGTCTCTGTGTCTCTGTCTCTCTGTCTCTCTGTCGCTGTCTCTGTGTCTCTGTGTCTGTGTCTCTGTCACCGTCTCTGCGCCTCTGTTTCTATGTCTCTGTCTCTGTGTCTCGGTCTCTGTGTCTCGGTCTCTGTGTCTCGGTCTCTGTGTCTCGGTCTCTGTGTCTCTGCCTCTGAATCTCTGTCTCTGCGTCTCTGTCCCAGAGTCTCCGTCTCTGTGTCCCTGTCTCTGCGTCTCTGTCTCTGTGTCTCTGTCTCTGTGTCTCTGTCTCTGTGTCTCTGTCTCTGTGTCTCCGTCTCTGTGTCTCTGTCTCTCTGTCTCTCTGTCGCTGTCTCTGTGTCTCTGTGTCTGTGTCTCTGTCACCGTCTCTGCGCCTCTGTTTCTATGTCTCTGTCTCTGTGTCTCGGTCTCTGTGTCTCGGTCTCTGTGTCTCGGTCTCTGTGTCTCGGTCTCTGTGTCTCCGTCTCTGCCTCTCTTTCTCTGTGTCTGTGTCTCCGTCTCTGTGTCTCTGTCTCTCTGTCTCTCTGTCGCTGTCTCTGTGTCTCTGTGTCTGTGTCTCTGTCACCGTCTCTGCGCCTCTGTTTCTATGTCTCTGTCTCTGTGTCTCGGTCTCTGTGTCTCGGTCTCTGTGTCTCGGTCTCTGTGTCTCTGCCTCTGTGTCTCTGTCCCTGTGTCTCCGTCTCTGTGTTTCTGTCTCTGTGTCTCTGTCTCTGTGTCTCCGTCTCTGTGCCTCTGTCTCGGTCTCTGTGTCTCTGTCTCTGTGTCTCTCTCTCTGTGTCTCTGTCGCTGTGTCTCCGTCTCTGCGTCTCTGTCTCTGTGTCTCTGTCTCTGCCTCTGTGTGTATGTGTCTGTGTCTGTGTCTCTGTCTCCGTGCCTCTGTCTCTGTGTCTGTGTCTCCGTGTGTATCACTCCGTGTCTCTGTGTCTGTGAATCTGTCGATGTGTCTCTGCCTCTGTGTCTCTGTTTCTGTGTCCCTGTCTCTGTGTCTCGGTGTCTGTGGATCTGTCTCCGTGTCTCTGTCTCTGTGTATCTGTCTCTGTGTCTCGGTCTCAGTGTCTCTGTCTCCGTCTCTGTTTCTCTGTCTCTGTGTCTCTGTCTCTGTGTCTCTGTCTCTATGTCTCTGGCTCTGTCGCTGTTTACCTTTCTCTGTGTCTCTGCCCCTGTGTCTCCGTCTCTGTGTCTCTGTCTCTGTGTCTCTGTCTCTGTGTTTCTGTCATTATGTCTCTGTCTCTGTGTCTCTGTCTCTGTGAATCTGTCTCTGTGTTTCTGTCTCTGTGTCTCTGGCCCTGTGTCTCCGTCTCTGTCTCTCTGTCTCTCTGACTCTGTCTCTGTGTCTCTGTCTCTGTGTCTCTGTCTCTGTGTCTCTGTCTCTGTGTCTCTGTCTCTGTGTCTCTGTCTCTGTGTCTCCGTCTCTGTATCTCTGTCTCTCTGACTCTGTCTCTGTGTCTCTGTCTGTGTGTCTCTGTCTCTGTGTCTCTGTCTCTGTGTCTCTGTCTCTGTGTCTCTGTCTCTGTGTCTCCGTCTCTGTATCTCTGTCTCTCTGACTCTGTCTCTGTGTCACTGTCTCTGAATCCCTGTCTCTGTGTCTCTGACTCTGTGTCTCTCTCCCTGTGTCACGGTCTCTGTGTCTCCGTCTCTGCCTCTCTTTCTCTGTGTCTGTGTCTCCGTCTCTGTGCCTCTGTCTCTCTGCCTCTCTGTCTCTGTCTCTGTGTCTCTGTGTCTGTGTCTCTGTCACCGTCTCTGCGCCTCTGTTTCTATGTCTCTGTCTCTGTGTCTCGGTCTCTGTGTCTCGGTCTCTGTGTCTCTGTCTCTGTGTCTCCATCTCTGTGTCTCTGTCTCCGTGTCTCTGTCTCTGTGTCTCTGCCTCTGAATCTCTGTCTCTGTCTCTGTCTCTGTTTCTGTCTCTGTTTCTCTTTCTCTGTGTCTCTTTCTCTGTGTCTCTGTACCTGTGTCTCCGTCTCCGTGTCTCTCTCTCTCTGTGTCTCTGCCGACGTTATCTGTCTCTGTGTCTCGGTCTCTGTGTCTCGGTCTCTGTTCTCGGTCTCCGTGTCTCGGTCTCTGTGTCTCTGCCTCTGAATCTCTGTCTCTGCGTCTCTGTCCCAGAGTCTCCGTCTCTGTGTCTCTGTGTCTGTGAATCTGTCGATGTGTCTCTGCCTCTGTGTCTCTGTTTCTGTGTCTCTGCCACCGTCTCTGCGCCTCTGTTTCTATGTCTCTGTCTCTGTGTCTCTGTCGCTGTGTCTCCGTCGCTGCGTCCCTGTCTCTGTGTCTCTGTCTCTATGTCTCTGTCTCTGTGTCTCTGTCTCTGTGACTCTGTCTCTCTGTCTCTGTCTCTCTCTCTCTGTGTCTCTGTCTCTGTGTCCCTGTCTCTGTGTCTATGCCTCTGTCCGTGTGCCTCTGTACCTGTGTCTTCTTCTCTGTGTGTCGGTCTCTGTGTCTCTACCTCTGTGTCTCTGTCTCGGTGTCTCTGTCCCTGTGTCTCCGTCTCTGTGTCACTGTCCCTCTGTCTGCGTGTCTGTGTCACTGTGTCTGAATCTCTGTCTCTGAGTCCTCTGTCTCTGTGTCTCTGTCTCTGTGTCTCTGTCTCTGTGTCTCTGTCTCTGTGTCTCTGTCTCTGTGTCTCTGTCTCTGTGTCTCTGTCTCTGTGTCTCTGTCTCTGTGCCTCTGTCTCTGTGTCTCTGTCTCTGTGTCTCTGTCTCTGTGTCTCTTCTCTGTGTCTCTGTCTATGTTTCTGTGTCTCTGTCTCTGTGTATCTGGCTCTGTGTCTCTGTCTCTGTGTCTCTGTCTCTGTGTCTCTGTCTCTGTGACTCTGTCTCTATGTCTCTGTCTCTGTCTCAGTTTCCCTTTCTCTGTGTCTCTGGCTCTGTGTCTCTGTCCCTGGGTCTCGGTCTCTGTGTTTCTGTCTCTGTGGCTCTGTCTCTGTGCTTCTGTCTCTGTTTCACTGTCTCGGTGTCTCTGTCTCTGTGCCTCTGTCTCCCTCTCTGTGTCTCTGTCTCTGTGTTTCTGTCGCCGTGTCACCCTCTCTGTGTCTCTGTCTCTGTGTCTCTGTCTCTCTGTCTCTGTCTCTGTATATCTGTCTATGTGTCTCTGTCTCTGTCTCTGTCTCTGTTTCTCTTTCTCTGTGTTTCTGTCCCTGTGTCCTTGTCCCTGTGTCTCCGTCTCTGTGTTTCTGCCTTTATGTCTCTGTCTCTGTGTCTTGTCTCTGTGCATCTGTCTCTGTGTTTCTGTCTCTGTGTCTCTGGCATTGTGTCTCCGTCTCTGTATCTCTGTCTCTCTGACTCTGTCTCTGTGTCACTGTCTCTGAATCTCTGTCTCTGTGTCTCTGACTCTGTGTCTCTCTCCCTGTGTCACGGTCTCTGTGTCTCGGTCTCTGTGTCTCCGTCTCTGCCTCTCTTTCTCTGTGTCTGTGTCTCCGTCTCTGTGTCTCTGTCTCTCTGTCTCTCTGTCTCTGCCTCTGTGTCTCTGTGTCTGTGTCTCTGTCGCCGTCTCTGCGCCACTGTTTCTATGTCTCTGTCTCTGTGTCTCGGTCTCTGTGTCTCTGTCTCCGTCTCTGTTTCTCTGTCTCTATGTCTCTGTCTCTGTGTCTCTGTCTCTATGTCTCTGGCTCTGTCTCTGTTTCCCTTTCTCTGTGTCTCTGCCCCTGTGTCTCCGTCTCTGTGTCTCTGTCTCTGTGTCTCTGTCTCTGTGTTTCTGTCATTATGTCCTCTGTCTCTGTGTCTCTGTCTCTGTGAATCTGTCTCTGTGTTTCTGTCTCTGTGTCTCTGGCCCTGTGTCTCCGTCTCTGTCTCTCTGTCTCTCTGACTCTGTCTCTGTGTCTCTGTCTCTGTGTCTCTGTCTCTGTGTCTCTGTCTCTGTGTCTCTGTCTCTGTGTCTCTGTCTCTGTGTCTCTGTCTCTGTGTCTCTGTCTCTGTGTCTCTGTCTCTGTGTCTCTGTCTCTGTGTCCCCGTCTCTGTGTCTCTCTACCTGTGCCTTCGTCTCTGTGTGTCGGTCTCTGTGTCTCTACCTCTGTGTCTCTGTCTCGGTGTCTCTGTCCCTGTGTCTCCGTCTCTGTGTCACTGTCCCTCTGTCTGCGTGTCTGTGTCAGTGTGTCTGAATCTCTGTCTCTGAGTCTCTGTCTCTGTTTCTCTGTCTCTGTCTCTGTGTCTCTGTCCCTGTGTCTCCGTCTCGGGGGTGTCCCACTTGGACGTTGACCGATTGGACGCGTCCCGATTGGACGGTCCCGATTGGACGCGTCCCGTTTGGACGTGTCCCGATTGGACGCGTTCCACTTCGAATCGGTGCCAATTGAACACTAATTTCCTTTATGTTAGGCTATGTTACGTGGAGTTAGGCTATTTTAGGTTCTGTTAGGCCTGGTTAGGTCTTATCTGCACCGCTTTGAATTCGAACGCGTCCAAGCGGGACGCGTCCAAACGGGATGCGTCCAAACGGCACGCGTCCAATCGGGACGCGTCCAAACGGTCGACGTCCAAGTGGGCATCACTCCTCCGTCTCTGTGTCTCTCTCTCTCTGTGCCTCTGCCGACGTTATCTGTCTCTGTGTCTCGGTCTCTGTGTCTCGGTCTCTGTGTCTCGGTCCATGTGTCTCCGTCTCTGTGTCTCTGTCTCTCTCCCTCTCTGTGTCCCTGTCTCCGTGTCTCTGCGTCCGTGTCTCTGTCTCTGTGTCTCTGTCTCCGTCCCTGTGTCCCTGTCTCTGTGTCTCTGCCTCAGTGTCTCTGTATCTCCGTCTCTGTGTCTCTGTCTCTGTGTCTCCGTCTCTGTGTCTCCGTCACTGTGTCTCTGTCTACGTGTCTCTGTCTCTGTGTATCTGTCTCTGTGTCTCTGTCTCTGTCTCTGTCTCTGTTTCTCTTTCTCTGTGTTCCTGTCCCTGTGTCCTTGTCCCTGTGTCTCCGTCTCTGTGTTTCTGCCTTTATGTCTCTGTCTCTGTGTCTCTGTCTCTGTGAATCTGTCTCTGTGTTTCTGTCTCTGTGTCTCTGGCATTGTGTCTCCGTCTCTGTATCTTCGTCTCTCTGACTCTGTCTCTGTGTCACTGTCTCTGAATCTCTGTCTCTGTGTCTCTGACTCTGTGTCTCTCTCC